>CAUYLG010013410.1:0-43519 GCA_963573385.1 Cacajao melanocephalus
ATGAGGAGCTGTGATCCCCTGTAGGAGGAGAGGCATTCTGATTTCGGGTGTTCTCAGCCTTTTTGCACTGGTTTCTTCCCATTTTTGTGGATTTATCCACCTGTCGTCTTTGTAATTGCTGACTTTCAGATTGGGTCTGAGTGATCCTCCGGCTTGCTGGTGATGAAGTTTTTTCTGTTTCTTAGTTTTCCTTTGGCGGACGCCCCTTTCCCACTGAGCTTGGCTTTCTCGGGTTCAGCTGTGCTTACTGTGAAACTCTCAGTCCTCAGTGCTTCCAATTGCTGTTCTCCTTGTGGGGACGGGACCAGCTGAGCCTGACTCAAGGGGCCCCCAATCGCGTATACTCCGCACCGAGAAGCGCCGCGCCGCGCCGGGGCGCCGGCAAAACAGCTGCGCAGGCCAAAAGAGTCGCGCTGGCGATCCGTGTGGCTCCTTCGCTGGGAATCTCCCAGTTTGTGGTCCACAGAAATTCGTCTGAAATTGCGGCGTCCACTCGCTCTCCGTGCTTTCACTGGGAGCTGCAATCCTGAGCTGTTGTTAATCGGCCATCTTGGATCTCTCTCCTGAATTTTTAAATATAAAAGATGAAGGAGAGAGAGCGAAGACTTGTAAGACATTCAGCTTTCTAGCCTGGGAACTGAAGAATCATGATCATAAGGGTCAGGTGTGAGCCTCCATACAGCTATATGGTTTTAGGCTTGTTGGCCTGCCGCTCAGTGTTAGTGGTTGTAAGTTCATGCTGTGTGTATAATGTGAGATGTTTTGAGAGCCTAGAGTGATCACTAATACTTTATGCCATGCTGGGTGGTTCCAGCTTATCCAGGAACTAAAGTTTTCAAGAATACAGATTTGTGAACACACAGGTATGCATAAAGACACTTAGAGAAATATATACATAGAAATGTAGATACTCATAAAGAAAAAGATGATACTTTTTAGTAAACATGTATGTGAAAATATATTGACAACAAAATGTAAACAATGATAATCTCTGGGTGGTAGTGTTTATTTTATTCTTTTCATTTTCTGAATTTTCCATAATGGGCATGCATTGCTTTTATAACCAGAAAAATTAATGTTATTAATACAAAGAGGAGGTAGATAACCGAGAATGTATGACTGTGTTGCAGCCTAAGTATGCAAGCTGTAGACAAGAGAAAGAGGGGCTGGCACAAGAGACACAGTGGGTAGGGTGAGAAGGTGAGTGGTTAGTACAGGGACCACAGAATATTAATAAGCCTTATTTTTAGAATCACTGCAGCATATCTCCTTCATATTTTTTATTGTTTTTAATTAAGCACTGAATGTTTTATCTTACTTTTTTTCTTTTACTATTTCCTTAAAGGTTATGAAACTGAGAAAGTTGGCACAGCAGGTTGCTAATTGCCGCCAGTGTCTTGAACGGTCAACAGTCCTCATCAACCAAGCTGAGCATATCCTGAAAGAAAACGACCAGGCACGGTTTCTACAGTCTGCAAAAAATATTGCTGAGAGGTCAGTTCCTTATCTTCTTTTGAAATGCCTGCTCTTGTGAAAAAAGGCCAGTTTAATGTCACTTAAAGTTCAGGTGCGTATGTAACAGCTGCCACCTGAAGATTTTTACCAGTTAAGTAGTTATTGAGCCTCAGTGGTAAATTACCCTGTGGATTTCTGGACCCTTGTCTCTGTCTTTGCAGCCTATCAGATCTTTTAAGGCACAATCAAGTACTATCCCTAGTTACTGCCATAGCTCCCTGCTGCTCACTCAGCACATGAGCTTTCTATGATGCTGTTGGTATAAGGGCAGAGAAACTTTTAGCTATATTGATAGTTGTGTGCTCTTCTTAGTCTTCATGCAGTTTCTGTTGCTTTCATTTAATTATTCTGCACATAAATCCTTTACGGCAGTAATTTGTAGGCTTTTATTTAATCACTCACCTCTTTCTAAATTAGATGAGAGTCATGAACCTTCTTCCAGAGGAAAACAATGCATTTAATATATATACACAGAATTTTCTATACAATTTCAGAGGACCCACAGATCCATAGACCACTGACAGAAATCCATGGTCGAAAGTGAAACATTATTCACTGTAGTCACCAAGCCTTCAAGGGGCTACAGAGGCTTGTTAGGCCAGATTTGACCTCCATATATCTCCTTCTCATTCACTGAAGACCTGGGCTCCAGGCTCACAGTCTTCCTCCCATTGCCTCTGCCATCATTTTGGGTGACTTCAGCAACAACCACATGGCTGACTCACCTAATGCTTTAGCCATCTAGCCTCCTTAACACCCGCTCCAACAGTGACTCTCACTTCAGAGCTCCATCTCATCTACCCATTTTCATGGACCACATGCTGATCCTCACCATCACTCAGAATTGCACTGAAATCATAACTTATAACATCCCATTTCCTAACTATAACCTCTACTTAACAACTGTTTGTTTCTTATTTTTGTTTTGTTTTATTTGAGACAGAGTCTCATTCTGTTGCCCAGGCTACAGTGCAGTAGTGCAATCTTGACTCACTGCAACCTCCCTCTGCCAGATTCAAGCAATTCTCCTGACTCAGCCTCCCAAGTAGCTGGGATTATAGGCAAGCACCACCATGCCTGGCTAATTTTTGTATTTTTAGTAGGGATAGGGTTTCACCATGTTGGCCAGGCTGGTCTTGAACTCCTGGCCTCAAGTAATATGCCCGCCTGAGCCTCCTGAAGTGTTGCAATTATAGGCGTGAGCCAACGCCCCCAGCCAACAACCCTTTTTTCTTCAGATACATATATACTTCAACTTCATTGCATTAGCTAAGCCCTGACTCCTATAGTTTCTTCCTACCTACCAGCTATTTCCTGTCTTCACTTCTTTCTTTAGCCTATTTAGGATCTGTGATTTCTCACTTCAGGTACTCTCTTTTCAGTATTCTCAATCCTCTTGCCCCATTGTCCTTTTAACATACCAACCTGATAAAATCCCAACCCTGAATCAGTCCCACCTTTTCCATTCCTATATTGAATTGCAGCATCCTACTGGAGAAAATCACATAACCAAAGAGGTCGGTACTACTGCATGACAGATTTATGGCTTCTAAACCTCACCTGTGCCTTCAGTGCTGACCTGAAATCCTTCTGCATTGTTTTGGTTAGCTTTCTCTTTAACTTGTCATCATAATAGCTATTTCAAATCTTTTGTACTTATCTCAAAATTCCAACTCTGCCAATTTTCTGCTTGTGCTCAGTAAGTGCTTTCTTATTTTACAAAGAACAGTAAGTGTGAAATAATGAATTCAACTTCTCACATCAAACTGCTGAACACATTTGGGTCCACATCCATTGCTTCTGCCTTTCTTCTGGATAAAATGGAAGAGATATGTCTTCATTTGTGCTTTGGCCAAATGCCCTCTTTTTTCCATAACTTCAATTTATCCCTCTCTATAGTTGAATTCACATCCATTTTAAACCCACTCATGTCTCTCCTACCTAAAACCAACCAACCAAATAAACAAACAAAAAAACCCATGACTTTCCTCTACTTCACATCCCTTTCAGTCATCACCCTGTCCCTCTCCTTCCTGCACAGCAAACTTCTTAAAAGACTTTACATTTTCTCGCCACTACTTTACTTTTCTGAAATACTTAAAATGTATTTATATCAAAGTAATACCTTACACAAAGTAGGAAAGTAAAGTATTACTATAAGTCGTATTGCAAGAAATAGCAATCTCCTCCTCATTCTCAGTGTCTGCTGTCTGATAACACTGTTATCAATAGAGTGCTTACTTTGTACTGGGCATTATTTTAAGCCTTTGTAAGTATTAACTCACTTAATCCTCACGACAACTTTATGAGGTCGATACTACTTTTATCCCCATTTTATAAATAAGAGAAGAATGTTCAGAGAGGTTAAATGACTTGCTTACAATTGTACAAGTAGTAAAGGGCAAAGGCAAGATTCAAACTTAGGGAGTCCAGTGCCACAGTCTACATTTTTACAGCAAAACCAAGCAATTGCAACTCTATCAGGTGTTGTTATCGGCATGACCTTACATTTCTAAATAATATCCTTATATTAGTAGTATTAATTTTTTTTCAACTTTAGACATTATCAATTAACTTCTGCAAATTTGGACATTTTTTTCTGCCATTACTTCTACAAATATTTTTTATGCCACTTACTTCCTCTCTATTGGGGATTCCACTACATGTATATTTGGCTGCCTGAAATTGTCCTATAGCTCACTGATGCTCTATTTTTGTTTTTCGGTCTTTTTTTTTTTTTTTTTTTTGCCATTGTGAAAACACATGAAGGTGTGTTTCATTTTGGATAGCTTCTATTGATATATCTTCAAGTTCACTAGCCTTTTCTTCTGTGATACCTAATTGGCTGTTAACACCTCTAGTGTATTTTTCATCTTAGATATTATAGCTTTCATCTCTAGAAGTCTGATTTGGGTCTTTAAAAAAATGTATTCCATATCTCAAGATATTCAGGCTGGGTGTGGTGGCTCACACCTTTAATCCCAGCACTCTGGGAGGCTGAGGTGGGAGGATTGCTTGAGATCAGCCTGGACAACACAGTGAGATTCCATCTCCACTAAAAAAGAAAAAATAGCTGCATGTGGTGACATGTGCCTGTAGTCCTAGCTACTTGGGAGGCTGAGGCAAGACGATCTTCTGAGCCCAGGAGTTCAAGGGTACAGTGAGCCATGACGGTGCCACTGCACTCTAGCCTGGACAACAGGACAAGCCCTTGACTCTAAAAACAAAAAAAGATATTTAGCATTTCCTCTAGCTTTCTGAATGGAATACAGCTATAATAACCGATTTTATGTCCTCACTTTCTAATTCTAATACCTGTGTCATATCTGGGTCAGTTTCGATTGGTTGCCTTTTCTTCTTATTATAGATTCTATTTTCTTGATTTTTTTTGCCTCTCAGGTAATTTTTTTGCTGGATGTTAGACTTTGTTAATTTTCTCTTTTGGGATGCTGTATATTTTTGTATTCCTATAAATATTCTCAAACTTTGTTTTGAGACACAGTTATTTGAAAACAGCTTGATCCTTTCAAGTCTTGATTTTCAGATTTGATAGGTGAGATCAGAGCAATGTTTAGTCTAGAGACAATTTTTTCCCCACTACTGAGGCAAAACCATTCTGATAACTCTATCCAACGTCCTGTGAGTCATGAGATTTTCCAGTTTAGCTGGTAGGAACAGACACTATTGCTAGCCCTATGTGAGCACCAGGGGTTTTTCCCTCTTATCTTTTTGGGTGGCTCTTTCCCTAGCATTGTGTAGTTTCCTCGCATGCATTTGTTGACCAGTATTCTGTTGAATACTAGAGGGAAACTCTCTGAAGGTCTCTAGAATTCTCTCTGCAGGTTTTTCCTCTCTGGTACTATGGCCTGTGAACGCCAGCCAAATTCATCCACTTGGATCCTCAGCTCTGTCTCCTTAATTTTAGGGAATTCATGGGGCTCTGACTGGATTTTCCCTTCCTGTACCACTTTATTCCCTTAAGTTTTTCAAACAAACTGTCTTATAGTTTCTTAAGAAAGAGTACATGGGAAGTAAATTTTCAAGAACTTTTTGCCTAAAAATATTTTAAGTTCATTTTCACACTTGATAGATTGGAAATAAATTTTAAAATCCAGAAACTTGAAAAAAGTTAATATTACTTCTAATTGACAAATAATAGTTGTATACTTTAATGGGGTGCAATGTGATGTTTTGATATATGCATACAATGTGGAGTGACTAATTGAAGCCAATTAACACATCCATTACCTCACTTACCATGTTTTTGTGCTCAACCATTGAGATTTACTCTTTTAGCTATTTTGAAACATACAATATATTATTATTGATTATAGTCGCGCTGCTGTACAATAGATCTCAGAAACGTATTCCTCCTAACTGAAACTTTATACCATTTGACCAATAACTCCCCATTCCCTCCTGCTCCTATCAGCCTCTGGCAACACCTTTCTACTCTCTACTTCTATGAGTTTGACTTTCTCAGATTCCACCTATGTGTGAGATTGTATGGTATTTGTCTTTCTGTGCCTGGCTTGTTTTACTTAGCATATGTCCTCCAGGTTCATTTATGCTGTTGCAGATAACAGGAATTCTTCTCTTTTTAGTGACTGAATAGTATTTCACTATGTATCTATACCATGTTTTCTTTATCCATTCATCCATTGATAGAAACTTAGGTAGATTCCGTATCTTGGCTATCCTGAATAATGCTTCAGTGAACATGGGAATGCGAGTATTTCTTTGACATATTGATATCAATTTCTTTGGATACATACTCAATAGTGGGATTGCTGGATCCTACAGTAGTTGTATTTTTAGTTTTTTGAGGAATCTCCATACCGTTTGTCATAATGGCTGACGAATTTTCATTCCCACTAACAGTGTATAAGGGTTCCCTTTTCTCTACATGCTCACCAACACTTGTCTTTCCTCTTTTTAATAATAGCCATTACAATCTAGAAGATTTAAAGATCTTATCTTTAACCCAGTTTTTTTGAAATTTCACTGAGATTTGCCTCGGTTGTGCCCCTCCCCCTCTCCCTCCCCCACTCTTTCTTTCTTTTATCGAGTCTTGCTCTGTCACCCAGGCCAGAGTGCAGCAGCACAATGTCAGCTCACTGCAACCTCTGCCTCCCAGATTGAAGTGATTCTCCTGCCCCAGCCTCCCAAGTAGCTGGGACTACAGGTGCATGCCACTACGCCCAGCTAATTTTGGTATTTTTAGTAGAGATGAGGTTTCACCATGTTGGCCAGGCTGGTCTCAAACTCCTAAACTCAAGTGATCTGCTCACCTTGGCCTCCCAAAGTGCTGGGATTACAGGTGTGAGCCACCGTGCCTGGCAGGTTGTGGACTTTTTATCATTCATTTTTGCTGGGCACTCTGTGAGTCTTTCTAATCTAAAGACTGGTGACTTCTAGTTCTGAGAAGTGTTCTTGTATTATTTGCTAATAATTTCCTCCCCTTTATTCTTTCTCTTCTTTGTTTATGGGACTCTAGTGAACTAGGGCATCCTAGACTTTTTTGTCTAATTTTATCTTTTCCATTTTTTATGACTTTGTCTTCTGGTTTTACTAAGATATTTCCTTAATTTTTCATTAAATCCTTTTATTGAAATTTTAATTTCAGCATTCCTATTTTTATTCACAAGAGCTCATCCTTGATCCTTGTTTCTTTTTTAGAATCCTGTTTTTGCTTTGTGGATACAAACTATTTGGTTTTCTTCCTGAGAGAATTATCATTTTAAAAAGTTTGCTTCTAAACCCTGCATTGTCTGGGTTTCTTCCTAGTTCCTTTTCTACGTTAATTTAAATTGCTGTCTTTTCCTAAATATCTGGTAAACTTCTGGCTGTGTGTTTGAATTTAAGCACTAAAAGATGACTGGAAACTCCTAATGGATGGGAATAATTTATTGCTTAGTGAACTTTGCTGTAGGATTATCAGGTGAATGCCAGCTTTTTATTGAGGGACTCCCAAGTGTCAGTTCTGTAGGTCTTTTCTCTCAGGTCAGCTTCCCTTGGATGGAAACCTCCAATCTCCTGCTTTTGGTTGGTGAGGCGGCGGTGTGGAGGGTATAAGCCTGGCTGCCAGCACTCTGGGAGCCAAGGAGGGAAAGGAGCTGAGAGTTTTAAGACTGCCTTTAGTATAGTATCAAAGCTCAGCAGAAAGTAAACCTCACATATCCTTCCAGAATGAGGGAAGGGTGGTCTCCGGTTTAGTGTGCATGGATCTGGGGATCTAGTTGTTCCTCATGCAAACTTTCAACTTTCTGTGTTACTAAATCAGCTTGATGTTGTTGGCTTCCTGATCTAGCTTTCTCTGGTCTATTGTCGGTTACCACACATTCATCCCTTTCTAGCTTCCAAACATTTGTTGACAATCTTTTACTTGTTGGCATCTCTTTTCCAATCTCTTTGTCTTTGTGGGTTTATGACATTTCATTCTTCGACTGTTATTTCAGAGAGATTTCATGAAAGCAAAAATAAAACATATATTCAAACCACTATCTTAATAATCTCTACTCTTCAACCCTCTGAAATGTTTTCTTCCACTACCACACCGTTGACAGTGTTCTTTTTAAGGTCACTAAATATGATAGACGCCCCTTTGTTTCATCTTACTTGATCTCTTAATAGCATTTGTCCTCCTGATCATTTTTACTTGAAATTTCTCTGCCTTTAGTTTCCATGAACACTCCTGGTTTTCTTTCTATCTAGTTGTTTTTGTTTTGTTTTGCCTTTGTGAGCAATTTTTCCTTGACCTATTCTTTTAATGTTGTTGTTCTTTGTGATTCTGTCTTAGGTTATTCTCTTCTCTCATTATAGAGTCTCCTTATTGCAAACTCATTGGTTCCTAGGGCTTCAATTACCATCTAGATGGTTATGATTCCCAACTCTCTATCTGAATCTTCTTTTCACAGGCTCAAGTATAACCTGAGGTGTACGTGGAATAGACGGCTATCTACGTAGTATGACTTGAGAATCATCTACCCAACTTCAGTACTGGTCTCCCACAGGGTCTGAAATTCTCCCCCACCATTATGCATTGTATTGTGTTAAGGCACCATGACTTCAGTTAAAATGAAATTTTAGCTGGGAAAGGTATGCCTTTCCCCTTACAAATGACACCTTATAATATTTGTAATAAAGACCAGGGCCTTGAGAGACTGCCACAAGATAGCTAATGTTGTGTTTTGCTTAAATAAAAAAGCACAGACAGATACACACACGCGCGCGCGCGCACACACACACACACATCCCACCATGTCACTTGTAACCCATTCTTAACCTTTCAGCCACCGTTAACATTTAGGAATATAGTATTCCAACATTTCTACTTAGATGTATTTCACAAACATGATATCATGCTGCATAAACTGTATCATACTCTACATTTGAAACAATATATCACAAACTTTTCTCTATAGCATTGGATATTATTATAAAACCTGATTTCCAATGGCTTCATGTTATTTTATCTTTTGATATATAGTACATTACTTAACTCAGTCTCCATTGTTAGACAATTAGGCTACATATGGTGTGTTGAGTGCCCTTGTAGTTGTATCTTGGTATACATCTCAATTATTTCCATAATAAAAAATTTTATGAAAAAGAACTGTGGTGTCAAAGGTTTACATTTTAAACTATTTTGAAATTTAATGCTAAATTGTCCTTCTAAATATGTATCAATTTCAATCCTAATAAAAATATGTAGGCATTATTGAATATAGGTATAAAAGCTCCTATGCTGTCATTTGTTTGTAATTTAAATGCTATCTCATTTTAATTTACATTTCTTTGATTTCTCATATAGTTAGACTTTTTAATATATTTGTTGGCCATTTGTTTTCATGCTTTGTGAATTAACCTTTTTTGTTTTATGTGTCTATATTCATGCTCATTCCAATAAACTTTAAAATCTGGTCTCTTTGCCTCCAATTTGGCCCCTTTCCAGTTCCTCCACTGAAACCATAGTACTCTTCTTGAAACATAAATTTCAGCATATTACTTCCCCATCTAAAATGCTTGGTGACTCCCATCATTCTTAGGATAAAATCCAACGTTTGTAACATGGCTTACAAGGTCCTGCCTGACTTTATCTCATTCCGCAGGCTTCAAGCGAGAGAGAACACACACACATCCACATAGTCTTTGCTTACTTAATTCGACTTCCACGGGGGAGATTTCCCTTAGATCCCAAGTCTCTTCAGATAACTCCTGTGTACACTCTACTCCCTTTTTAGCAGCAGTTCTATTGCCCATGTAATGTCTTTCTCCTCCATGATGTCTGAGCTCTTGAGGGCAAGAACCACAACAAACTTGTTTACCTTGTGTATCTCCAGTGCCCAGTACAGTGTCTGCCACATTAGTTTTGCTTAGTAAATACTGGATAGATGGATGGAGGACATAAAGAAGATTGGAAAGGCCAGAAAGAAATTCTATGAGCTAATTTTCTGGATTAACTGTTACAGGTTATTGTCTTCTAACTCACCAAATCCTGGAAGACTGGCTATTCAGTGTGAGACCTTATGATTGTATTGAGCTAGTCTTTCATTTGGCCTGTAGTTTATCCCTGAAACATCTCTATTTTCAGAAACAAGAGATGTAGTTGGTAAATGTGTAGCAGGGTATATGTACAAGAGGATATGTATTTTTCAGTTCCTCATTCCCTTTAAAACTAGTTCACTATAAAAGTTTCCTCTTTGGTCTTCCTGCATTCAACACCTTTTCTCTCTCCTCTAACCTTCATATTGTTGCCAAGTAATTTTTTCTTTCCACACCATCATTTACATGTTCAAGGATCTTCATTACTTCTAATTTAGAAGATCTGGCACAGAACTAAAACATGTAGATTTTTGCAAAATTCCTCCAGGTAATTCTGATGTGTAACGATGGCTAAGAATTGCTGAAGTATGTAATATATACCTCAGTTTTCTGAAGAAAAGAACAGTCTAAATGGTTAAGGGTTCAGAATTTAGAATTAGATGGACATAGGCTCAATTATATTTCTGACTCTTACTGGTTGTGTGATCTTGCACAAGTTACTTAGCATTTCAATGTGTCAACTTTCTCATTTGCAAAATGAAAATAACGTCTTCTACATAGGGTTATGGTAAAGAGTAAATTAGATAATGTATGTAAAGTGAATGCATAGTGCATTGTATATACTAAGCACTCAACAAATGTTAGCAGTTATTTTGTTGTTAGTCATTCAATTGTTCATTCATCAATTATTCTTTCACTATGTGTTAACGCTGTGTTAGGGGCCACGGAAGATATTAAGAGGTACAAAATATGAACCCTGCTCTTGAGACTCTTAGAATTAGTTGGGAAGATAAAACTATCATAGCACTATACAATTGGAGGATAATTAAGTGAAATATAAATATTATAAAAGATCACATAGGCTGGGCACAGTGGCTCACACTTTAATCCCAGCACTTTGGGAGGCCGAGGCGGATGGATCACTTGAGGTCAGGAGTTTGAGACCAGCCTGACCAGCATGGCGAAATCCCGCCTTTACTAAAAATACGAAATTAACTGGGCTTGCTGGCGGGCACCTGTAATCCCAGCTAGGGAGGCTGAGACATGAGAATCGCTTGAACCTGGAAGGGGGTCGGGGAGGTGGAGATTGCAGTGAGCTGAGATGGAACCACTGCACTCCAGCCTGGGTGACAGAGCAAGACTCCATCTCAAAAAAAAATCATATAAAGGATATATTTAGGGAAGGTGTTAACCTAGCATGCTGGCTTGCTGACTAACATAAACAAAAAAGAAAAATATCTTTCAAACTGTTCTTACCAAGCCTTTAAAGGTCAAGTTTTGATGCTGCCTGCCAGATGGAAAATGATGCAGAGGGGAAAAAATCCTGTATTTACTTCTCAAAATTAAGACAGGATGGGGGAGTGTGTTTGAGGGGTGAACATATGTGAATAAATATGGTATAACTCTTCATTGGTTCCTGATGATTAAAATTTAAATGGTTTCCATTGGAAAGGCACAGATATGATATTTTCACTTAATAAACCAAACCTTACAAGTCATTTATTTTCACCTTGTTAAACCAGAAATCAAACACTGGGTGAAGGTTGCAACCTATTTTGATGTATATTGATGTACTTTTCTCTTTTTCAGGGTCGCTATGGCAACTGCATCTTCTCAAGTTCTGATTCCAGACATCAATTTTAATGATGCCTTTGAAAACTTTGCTTTAGATTTTTCCAGAGAAAAGAAACTGCTAGAGGGGCTAGATTATTTAACAGGTGTGAAAATACTGTGCTTTCCTTCCCATTTATTTTTTTTCTTCTGGTATGTTTTTACTTAAAAATAATTTGAAAAGGACAATACAATGAAAATGTTTTATAATTTTTAAAATGATGCATGTAAATTTTCAGACAAAACATATTTTAGTTCATGTAACAGAAAAGAAAGATGATTTATGATTTGTTAACTATTTCTAGGGTCAGAATGGGTATACTATCTATACTTAAGAGTAAAACACAAGAAATTGCTGATGGATTTGTCCTTATGAATCTAAAAGCAATGTATTGTTTCTTGTTATGAGAGTAAACCCAAATGGTTTAAGGAAGGTTAGGAATTAGCAGATCAGGAAGAAAAATGTAAGATATATATATATATATAATCTAAATATATACATATACATTTATGTGTAAAATATATATATAATAAAACTCATTCTGAAATTAAAAATAACAGTAAGTTGAAGACCATATGTTAAGAAAACCATATAATCACTTTAATGTCTGACTAAGTGTTTATACAGGTGATTAGACAGCTGGGGCAATCATCATAAAAATTTAGGTTTAGGTTTATATCTTTGCCTAAAATATTTTCATTGTTGTAGCAAAAGTGGTTTTAGGGAGCTTGAGGTCTCAGCATTTTGCTTCACGTTGCATGGTTCATGCAATCCAAAGCTTCTCTATTAAGAAAACCACCTCTTCAAGAAATGCTGGGTTAGGCAGGAAGAGAAACAATTATAAAATTCCAGAAGAGACCGTGCTTTCCTTACTTTCTTTTCCACCTTTCCTTACAGCCCCAAACCCACCATCTATCCGAGAGGAACTCTGTACTGCCTCCCATGACACCATTACAGTCCACTGGATCTCGGATGATGAGTTCAGCATCAGCTCCTATGAGCTTCAGTACACCATATTCACTGGCCAGGCTAACTTCATCAGTAAGTCATGGTGTAGTTGGGGCCTGTGGCCAGAGATAAGGAAATGTAAGGAAGCAGTAAGCTGCTCAAGATTGGCCGGGGCGCCACGAGGCAAGTGTTTGTAAGACATGTTAGGTTGTTTAGTATAGTGTTTCATAGACAGTGTAAGCTTCCCAGGGCATTACAAAGACCTTGCTGATGGGTAACAAGCAAGTTGTATATTTCCTTGCTGGGAAGTTACTGGGGCCATTCCCATTCATTTATGTAGCCCTTAGCTTTTCCTCAATTAATCCATGTCATTCCACTTTCCCAAGGAGAGTACCACTTGGTACTTGTTCCAGGGTAGCTAAGCCACCATCATTGCTGGTTCTGTGTGTGTGAACATCTCTCTCCTTGACTCTTCTACCACTTCATTATCATGGTAAAATACATTATGTTAAAAGACTTTTCCTTTACCAAATGTACCTATATCAGTGAATATGGTGACAAGCCTCCTGCTTTTGTCACTCTTCCCTTTACTTCTTCTTTTCCACCAAGAACTATGCTAAATATGAAAACATGTCAGTGGGCCACAAAATAAAAGCAGTTAACAAAGCTGTTGTTTAGCTCACATGTTATGGTTTCATCTTCTGGTGAACTGGAGCAAGACAAAGCAGAGCAGGAACTTCACTCAATGCAATCAAGAGGGGATGAGCTAAAAGTTCCCCTCAATGCCCTAGGTTGTGGGAGGGTGGAAATGGAAACAAAAGCAAAATTAAAGCTGGATTCAAGACTGGAACAGATTTCCAACCTAAAATACCATTGCCATAGCTGCAAATTAGTATTTTCTTTTATCTTTTTGTTCCTGCTTTTGTGTCTGACTTCACAGGCCGACATGAGAGTAGTTTTTCCAAGTAAACCCTTCCTTTTCCTGTTTTGTGACAAATCTGGGGCAGAATTCTGTTTTGTAACAAGTCGGGGTGGGGAGATGAGAGGACATTTGGGGATCAAACTCTAAAAAATACTTGCCTCGTGCAGCTCCAATCTAAGCCACTTGGCCCATGTAGCTATGTTCCTGGGTATTTCTTCAGGTTGTGAAGACACAAATTCTAATGCTTCACCGATTTACTTGTCTCTCCTATTCTGGAAAGTCTTGGCGCCAGCAACTGTGCTTCTTTTTTCTGATATGGGGAAAGCAGTCATCTCCCAGGAATTAAGAAGTCTGAGAAGTGACAAAGATCTAAAGGTTGTCACCTCTGTTGTCAAGATTATATAGTCCTTTGTAAAGAAAAGCTTAAAGGATAATTCTTAACAGTGATAGGATCATAGCATCTTAGAATCGGAATGGACCTTAGAAGATATCTAGTCTTCTTCCCTCCTGCCAGACATCCAGTAGATAATCATCCTGTCTCTGCTTGAACATTTCCAGTGATGAGTAGCTCACTTCTAACAAAATAGCCCATTTGATTGTTGTACAGTTATAAATAATGGCCAGTGCTTCCTTATAAGAGGCTTAACTCTTGCTTTTAGTAAATAATAATTTGCATGTGTATTATGCTTTGCCATTTACAAATGCTCCTATACGTTATCTCATTTAGTCCTTATGGGTGCTTACTTAGCTTTATGAAATAGGTGATATTAACTCCATTTTATAGATAAAGAAACTGGGGCTCAAGTTGAGTGAGTTGCCCAAGGTCACAGAACTACAAAATGATGGAGTCAAGGTTGCAGCTTGAGCCTGTCAAACTGCAAAGTTTAATGCTCCTTGAAGTAAACCACAGCAACCAGTTAGTCCAAGTTCTGACCTTTTGTGCCTCATTAACAAACCTAATTCATCTTTCACATAACAGTGCTTCAGATAATTTTAGTTAGTTCCTATGTCCTTCTAAATTTTATCTTTTGAAGGCTAAGCATCCTCCTTTCTTTCAATTGCTCCTCATATGGCATGGTTTCAGATATTTTGCCATCGTAGTATCATTTTTGTAGACACACTCTTGTATATCACTGTGCTTTATAAAATGTTCTGTCAATGAAGTGAATGCAGTACTCCAAAAGTGGTCTGACCACCGCAGAGGATAGCTGGATTATTTCTTTTGTGCACTAACTGATGCTCCCTTGCCCTGTACCTTTTTTTCGGCAGCCACTTTGACTACTGACTATTTACTGAGCATATGGTCAACTGAATTTTCTATGTATTCCAAATCCTATTTTTATACAATTGAATGTCTAAAACAGAAACACAAAGCCTTGAATTTATCTCTATCTAGTACATTTTATCTGGTTAGTTCTGACACTTCATTTCAGCATGCTAAAATCCTTTGGGATCCAGATTCTACCTTCAAATATTCTTGCTTTCCCTCACAGCCTGCCTTCTATTTCTTCCTTAGTTATTGATAGCAAAGTTTGTTCAAACAAGGACAAGGGCAGAGACTTGAAGCAAAATTTTGGATGGCAATGAGAAACTATTTTACTAGGAATAAGTATTTTTGAAGATTCAGTATCCCAATCCTACCTGCCAATCTGGCCTGCCACAGTTGACTGAACCTCCGTTTTGGGAGCTACTTTCCTTTGACGTTTTATCGCATTTTCTTTATCTAGAAATTTCATTCTTGTTGGTGAGGATTATTCCCCCCTCACCTTTTCTTTCAACTTTCTTTCTTGATTTTTAACTTTCTTTCCACCTCTTCTAAGATTTGAAATTATCACAACCAATAATGTTTCAGATTATGCTGTTAGGTGAATGAGAATTCCAACAGATATTTGAGTGTGTTTGTCTTCTGATAACTGTATTCTCTCTCCTCTGTTTGAATTTTGTGTTTTGCATTACAAAAGCATTAGCCATAAACTCCGTCTAGCCAGGCAGACTATAACATACTAACAGAAAGACATAACTTGTGTTTCCCCACCGTTTCACTCTCATGCAAATACTCTCCACCACACATTTACACTCAGGTTCAGGGCCTTCCATATTGTAATTTTTCTGTTTTGAACAAGAAGTATACTTCCACTGCCATAATTCAGTCATAAGTCCCATCTTACTAAATCTCAGTAATACCTAGAGGATCATATATTTATCTTTTTAAATTTAGAAATGATTTCAAAATTACAGAAAACTTGCAAGTCTAGCACAAAGAACACCCATATACTCTTTATCCAAATTCACCTACTGTTAATATTTATCCCATTTCCTTTAGCATTTGCTGACATTTCCTGTTTTTTGGAACCATTTTAGTGCAAATTGCATATATCATGATCTTTCACCTCTGAATTCTTCAGTGAATATTTCCTAAGAATAAGAAAATTCTCTTACATAACCACAGTACACTTACCAACTTTAAGAAATTTAACATTGATGCAATACTTTTATCTAATCTAAACTACCATTCATATTCCAGTTTTTGACATTTGACCAAATAATATTCTTTATGACATATAAAGAACCCAATATTGTCCTTTATAGTTTAGGGTCAAGTATTACATTTAATTGTCATATCTCTTTAGCCTCTTTTAATCTGGAACATTTCCTCATCTTTTCTTTGTCTTTAATATTGACATTTTACAAAAAGTGTTCCTTTAAGTCTTTATTATACTTCATTATATCCTTCCTTATTTTGATTATTTTTCTGAAAATTTCTCATGATTATATTCAGCAGTACAGTTCTTTCTTAGTGTATAATATCTGGAGGCACATGATGTCAACTTGCCTTTATTGGTGATGCTAATTTTGATCACCTAGTCAAGATGTTGTCTGATTTATTCAGTGTAATAACTACTTTTTCTTTTGCCACTAATAATCAGTCTGCATGGTATGCTTTAAAACCATAAAAATATCCTGCTGCTTCATCAAACCATCTCATCCCCCCCACCCTTGTTTAGTATCAGTTGATGATTTTTGCCTGAGTCAATCATTAATATGATGATTGCAAAATGATGATTTTCTAGTTGAGTACTCCCTCCCACATTTTCAAGTTAGCACTTGGCGTTCTACCATAAGCAAGAACCCCACTCTCCATTTCCTCCCATTTGTTTATTTATCAGTATGGAATAATGAATGCTTGTTTTTCAATTGTTTATAATTCTTTACTGCCCTTACTTGAGTTGGTGTTCAAATTGTCCAGATTTAGCCACTGGGAGACTTTCAAGGTGATTCCTGGGTCCTTATAATATTACCACATCATTTTCTTGAGCACTTCCTTACTTTTTGGCATAACAAAATGTTCTAGGCTCATTTTGACCTTATTCTGTCCCAGCCTTGAAATCGGCCATTTTTTGCCAAGGTACCCTGGTTTCTCTTAGTGGGACAATATTAGAGACCAAGACCTGAGTGCTAGATATGCTAGATATACACACAAACATCCATATATGTAAGCATATGCACACACATATAATATACATGCATATATACTTCATATATGTATATTTTAGGAATCATGAGTTTGCATCAATACCTTCAATTCCAGTCCATCCCCACCGGTTCTTTCCTGCCTTTCTCCATTCTGTATTTGTATGCCCCTTCTTCCACAGTATGAACCCTGGCTCCCAACATCAACACATATGCTCGTTTGTTCAATCCCATAATATATCAAAAATAGTTTCTGAATTGCTTTGTCATGCCACTGCAAAAACAAACTGGTTAACAATACTTCAGGATTTGTTTGAGTTTCTCCTCCCACCCCCACCACGTTGGTGTAGTTGTGCTGTTCATCTGAAATGTATTTGGGTTTGTTTCAGTTTGCCTTCAGTTTTAGTCCCCAGCTTTCCCATCTGTATTGATTTAATTTTAATTTTTTGAATTTGTAAAACAATGTGTTTCCCAAAGAGAATGCTATACAAAAAGGTACATTCAGAGAAATGTCATTTCCTCCCATATCCTTTTAATCTTGTTCCTCCACCCCTACCCCTTGTAGGTAACCAACTTCATGAATGTTTTTATTGTTGTTGCTTTGTAAGTCCAAACAAATATATGCATGTTTTCTTATTTTTCTTTCTCTCAAAAAAGTAGTGTACTGCATATATACTACATATACATATATACTTTTGGAATTGGAATTTGTTTTTTTTTAATTGACAATATTTCCTTTGAAATCACTCTATGTCAGTTCATAGAGATATTTCCCTCATTCTTTTTTCAAAACTGCATAGTACTTCATTGTGAAATTTGTCTTTGTATTGTTGGGTGTGTATCTGGAAGATCATATATTTTCCTCTTTGCATTAAGATCTTGTGTGCAGCTTATGATTCATACTGTGCATTGGTAACATAGGCAAGGCCTCAGACATTGCTCCTAGCCTTTTAATCCATACTGTCTTTTCATTATAATCACTGGGCACCTCCACCAATTCTTCTTCTTCTCCAGCATATCTGTTTGCCCTCCATTATGTTTCTTTTTCTAGTTTTAATTTAGGCTCTTCAATTTCCCCTCAGATTAATTATAAACCCTTTTGTTCAGATCTCTTGCAAAACACTCATGACTTACTACTTGCAGTTTTCAACCTCACTAAATCTTGTACTAGAGTTGCATAGAAGTGACTGAATTCACTGTTTATTTTCCTTGCCCTTCCCTTTCTACCCTCTAGTAGAACTGTGGCTAAAATGTGGTAAACTAACTGAAAAGAAGATAACAGTATAGAGAAGTCTAGATAATCCACAGACTAGAATGTTGGTTTTCCTTTTAGTGAAAGCTTGCCAAATATATGTTTTAATTATGTACATTTCTCCTGTTTAAGTACATGTTTGCGGTCTAAAAACTATCAAAAGCAGAAGCTTAGTTCTCTTATCCCTTCCTCTACTTGGAAGGGAGGAAGATTCCAGATAACAAGAACTTTTTGGCTGGGCGCAGTGACTCACGCCTGTAATACCAGCACTTTGGGAGGCCAAGGTGGGCAGATCATGAGGTCAAGAGATCGAGACCATCCTGGCCAACATGGTGAAACCCCATCTCTACTAAAAATACAAAAATTAGTTGGATGTGGTGGTGTATGCCTGTAGTCCCTGCTACTCGGGAGGCTGAGGCAGGAGAATCGCTTGAACCTGGGAGGCGGAGATTGCAGTGAGCTGAGATTGCAACACTGCACTCCAGCCTGGGCAACAGAGCAAGACGTTGTCTCTAAAACAAACAAACAAACAAACAAACAAACCCAAGGTGTTCCTGGACCACCCATCCTAAAATGAAAATGGGAATCACACAACAGAGTGTGTTGTGTAAAAGTGGGGAGATGATACCTTGTTTTGGTTATCATGTCATCTCTTTGGCTTCCCTATGGCACTGTGGAGCCCAGCTAGTTTTGGAAGTAAGGTTGAGGATGGAGTAGGAGAGTGGAATCGTAAGCCCTGAGAGCCTCACTACCTTGCCAAGATAAAGGAACATTGTTGTTCACCCCATGAACTGTGATGTAGTAGAGAGAACACTGAGCTAACATTTAAAAAAATACCAGGGTTCTACTCTCAGCACTGTCACTGACTATCTGTGGCCTTGGGCAAGTCACTTTTCTTCTCTCAATCCTAGTTTCACATTTGTAAAATAAGGGAAATATAATATCTAGGTGTCCCTTTGGCTGAGTTTCCATGTTTCTGTGCTCCGCACAGAATTGCTCTGTCCATATAAGAACAGACTCAGCTCTCAGAGGAGTGGATGTTTGGAGTAAATATCCAGAGACTCCTTAAGAGTGATGGTTCTGTGAATCTGTATAGTGGCCATTCCTATGTTATCTGGCAAAAAATTGAAATAACCTAACTTTTGCTAATAGTTGCATTCAATTTCCAGAAGCAAGGAGCCTGGCCTAAGCCTAGTTCTGTGGGAGTAATGAAATAATGGAATCATAAGCCCTGGTTCATCTCATTTTGTCTTCTAAGACTCAAAAGGAAACAAAATAAATTCACATTTGAGGGAGTGGCTTATGATGAATTTTCAGTGTGTTTTTCATTCTGTCTCTCTTTCCTGCCGGTTAATTTCCTTGTCTTTCTCCATTTTACAGGCCTGTATAATTCAGTAGATAGCTGGATGATTGTGCCCAACATTAAACAGAACCATTACACAGTGCATGGACTCCAGAGCGGGACTCGCTACATCTTCATCGTTAAAGCCATAAACCAAGCAGGCAGTCGGAACAGTGAACCTACCCGACTAAAAACAAACAGTACGTTGTGGTGATTTCAAAAGGAAAGATCAATTTTCTTCTCTATGCCAGGGGAATACACTTAGCCTGAGAAGGCACCCACAGCAGTGCATGAAAAACAGTGGCACTGGGTAGAGGAGCTATACTGTTGTAGTTTGTACTTTGGGCAAGGAGTTTGTTGGTGCCCATGGAAGATCTGTGGATACAGAGATATGCACAAAATTACTGGTAGCTTGGGAAGATGTTAGTGAAGAGTTTTCTCTGAACTCCACTCCTTATGTTTGGGGGACAATTTCATAAAGGAGTGTTATTTGTGATAATCTACTAAAATCCTACTGCAGAGAAGCCATATCTGTTAGGAATGCTTTTGCCAGCAAATAACAAAAAGTGCAACTAATTTAGCTTAACAAATAGCATTTGTTATTTGTTTAAATGAATAATATATATTTTTTCTCTCTCTCACACACACATAGGAAGAAGCTTGAAGGTAGGCAGTTCAGGGCTAGTGCAGCTGCTCTGTGATGCCATAAAAGATGCAGGCTCCTTCTCCCTTTGTGCATTGGTTTCTTGCCACATGGCTGCAAGATGCCCACTGCAACTTCCAGATGTCATATTTCCTCTCAAGAGGAAAGAGTTGGTACACACAATGGTTGTCCATTTTTTTCTGGAAAACAGAAACTTTCCTAGAAGTTTCCCCTGCTCTGTCTGACTTCTGCTTCCATCTGCTTCCATGTTATTAGCCACCCCTAGCAGCAAGGGAGGCTGGGAAATTGAGTATTTAGCTTTTCCAGCCTCTTAGCATATGTGAGTAAGAGAGAAAAAGTTGGGAATGGATAATGTGTTAGCCAACAGTGTCTGTCACAGAAGCATTCTGTATAATAAATATCTTGCCATACCTAGCAACTGACAACTGGTCCCTCAGTAACAATGCTTTTGTCATATGGTTATAAATAATTATCTGTTGTGAATGATCTTACACAATAAGTGTTTTCTCTGATCATTGATGATGGAACAGTCACTCTAACAAAATTGCCTAATTATATGTAGCTTACATCCCAACTATAAGAGGACAAAATAATTTTCCAGTTGCTGAGTTATCAGGGTTTTTTGGTTCTGCCATCAAGCAGCAGTTACCTCATCAATTCCCCTCACCTCAGCATCATAACACTCTTTCCCTTAAAATCTACCCAAATCCAAAACAACCCACTGAAATTAAGCAAAGTATAAAACATATTCGAGAACATGAAACTCTGAGGATGCCCTTTTACTTTGATAATATATGATGGGGGGGGCAGCTTATTATCTCCTGTATGCTTAGAATATAACTTCCCACAAATTGCTTTTAGTAGAGATCTACAATTTTTCCCAGAGTGGGAAAATAAATGCCTTTATGAAGGTCGTTTTATGGGATATTGACCTTTATTCTTATTTTATTGAAAACTCTGGCTTCTGGCCTGTTTTCTTAATAAAATTTAAACAGCAACCAATTTGCACTGAACCAAGAATGATTGTCATATCGAGGATATCGTGGCAGTGATGATGCTGGGGGAAAAGGTAGAATTTTAAGATACTTCATTGTGCTTTCTCTTTTTTTCTACTTTTTTTTTTTCAGGCCAGCCCTTTAAATTAGATCCCAAAATGACTCATAAGAAGTTGAAGATCTCCAATGATGGACTGCAGATGGAGAAGGATGAAAGCTCTCTAAAGAAGAGCCATACCCCGGAGAGGTTTAGTGGCACAGGGTGCTATGGGGCAGCAGGAAATATATTCATTGACAGTGGCTGCCATTACTGGGAGGTGGTCATGGGTTCCTCAACATGGTGAGTGGATCCCATTTTCCTTTTGTCTTCTGTCCTCTGTCATTAGGTTCCTAGGATATTCAATTCTATAGCACAACCATAATACCAGTAAGTCAAGGTTAAAAGGTATGTGATGAAAACCACTCCTAGAAAAATCTGCCAGCTTTTAAATAAAATCATGGAAAATATACTGGGCTAGGAGATGGAAATTGTCACATCATTCTAATTGCTAACTTTTTAAAGCTCTGGTGATATCAGCACTATGCATCTAAATGTAAACTATTTAAGGAATAAACATATATTCTATTTATTATATATCATATATGGTGTCTTACACAACTTAGATCATTCGTAAATGTTTATTTCTCTCTCCTCTCCACTGTCTCACAGGTATGCAATTGGCATTGCCTATAAATCAGCTCCAAAGAATGAATGGATTGGCAAGAATGCTTCCTCATGGGTCTTCTCTCGCTGCAATAGTAACTTCGTGGTGAGACATAACAACAAGGAAATGCTGGTGGATGTGCCCCCACAGTTGAAGCGTCTGGGTGTCCTCCTGGATTATGACAACAACATGCTGTCTTTCTATGACCCAGCTAACTCTCTCCATCTTCATACTTTTGATGTGACCTTCATTCTTCCAGTTTGTCCAACATTTACAATCTGGAACAAATCCCTAATGATCCTGTCTGGCTTGCCTGCCCCAGATTTTATTGATTACCCTGAGCGGCAGGAATGCAACTGCAGGCCTCAAGAATCCCCTTATGTTTCTGGGATGAAAACCTGTCATTAAGTTTCTGGAGAGCATATAATTCACTGGCTCTCTAGTTCAGCAGTCCTTCCCCTCCTACACCTAAGTTAGTGTTCAATATATGAGATACAAATAAAGTTTGTTTGAAGCATCCAAAATAACTAGATATTGTAGATTTAATTTTTGTGCATTAAAGCTTGTATTTGAATTAATATATTGAGTTTCTCAGAACAAGTTATCTCAGTAGTTTGGGTTCAAGCCATTGGAGAAAAATTTAGAAAATGCCTCTGTTGTCATTGGAGAATTTAAAATTCCCAATGACTTAGGGATATAAATTATATTGAAAGCAATTAGGGTAATTCTAGTTAAATAATGTGGGAAGATGCCCTGAATAAGAGGCTAGCGAGCCAGAAGTGGGGGTGGTCAGCCTTTCTAGTACTGGACAGTTTGGCCATGTAGAATTTTGAACAGCGTCAAATTATCACATATTGTATTTTACTTTTAATGAAAACCTATCGTCAAGGGTTTGTTAGGAAACCCTGAATGTGTATATGTAATATACTAAGTGAATATATATATACATCATATATATTCACTTGTGTATGTATGTATATGTATATTCACTTTATATATTATATAGACACACAAAAAAATTTTTTTCCAAACACTAACTTGAACTAGAACAAAAAACTTTTTAATTTGCTTATTTGAGTAAGAAATATACTAGAAGAGAAAATAAGCTACACAATCCATTTTTGTCCGCTAAAGGAAACATCAAAATCAATTAACATTTCTTTCCTCCCTCTATCCATCATGGCCCTCCTCCCACTTGTCACACACACATACACATGCAGCCATGACACAGATAATGGGAGGAGCTCTATTGGATTAGGAGGGATTTGGATACAAGATTGCACAAGAGATGCTGCTGCTGGATAGAAAATTGATCCAGGTAGAAGTGATGCGACCTACGTGAAGATGGCCATCGGAATTGTTAAAAATTCTGTCATAGACTATTTTAAATGAAGTTTTACTATTCCCAAATACATACAGTTATGAGAATTAGGCTTTTAAAAAGTTGCACAGTGAAGGCTCTTTAGGAACCTGCTTTACTTAATCAGTAAAAATGGAGTGTTATTGATGCACCAACTATTCGCATATAAATGTACTTACATTTTCAGATCAAACACTTCTGAAGTACTTAAGAATTCCTGAAAACAGTTTGTTTTCTTAAATAGGATAAATAATCATTCCTTTTGCAATCTTGTTTGCAGTATTCATTTGCTCAGCCAATCCCCCCACACAAATGCAGACATAAACCTCATCCCAGTCCTAACCAGTATAGATGAAGGGAATGGAGCCTTGTGGTCTATGATTTTTTTTTTTTATTTCCGTTGAAAGGATTGGGGATGTCAGAGAACCAGAGCTTTCTCCTGTACAGGAGTTAAGTTGGCTTCAAGAAGTCTTCTCCTGGGATTTGTGAAAATATTACTGTTGTACAATTACAAAGTGGTAGCTGTAACAACTCCCCCAGATTGGAGGCTTGAAACGTCAAAACTTTTCCCCTCTTCCTTTCCCCTAGCTTGGTAGATGCTCATTTATTAATTCATTCAATAAAATACTGGATGCCAGGTACCAAACTACTGCCATGGGAGTGCACATATTAATAAAATACCCTACCTGCTGCCAAATGGCTTACTATTCTGTGGAAGAAACAAAGTATATAATCCTCCCCAATAGCAATTATGCATTGTTTGTTCACTTAATGTGGAAAGTAACACTGATGCAGACACAGAAGGAAGGCTCAAAAATATATATCTAGCGGAAACATCATCTTTTTTTGGTTTTAAAGACAATATGTACTTACTGTTAATCAGGAAATGAGTTACCTCAGTAAAATTCATCAGTGCTGGCAAATATCTTGCTGTAGGGGAAATCTCATAACCTTTGGGTTCAAATGATCCTAATTTCTCTACCATTTATTAGTGGCATAACCTAGGACAAGTATTTCACTTCTTGGGGCCTCTGTTTCCTCCTCTGTAAAATAATGTCTACTTCACAAGGCTGTTTCAAAGGTTAAGAAAGATAGGATGTGTAAACTGTGTAGCTCAGCGCCTGGCATTTGCTAAGTGTGCCATAAATATTAATCTCTTTCGCTACCTCCAGCTCCAATACAGCATAGCAGTACTGTAAAATGTGTGTCCTTCATTTCTCAGTTACCTTTGTCTCTTCCCTAGGGCCTATCCTCAAATTCTTAACAAAAAAATGATTTTTTCCACTTCATAAAATTTTTCTCCAGCTCCCTTAGCACCCAGTAGAAGGTCCCAACCCCTTAGACTTTGGCTTTTCATGTCCCTGTTTGCTTACACAGCTTCATCTTTTGCCACTTTCCCCCTCACATTGATTAAGCTAGCCAAGTTTAACTATTTACACAAGTTATTTTCTGGTCCTGCAGCAGAAACATGATTAAAAATTTTAATGCCCAGAGTAAACAACAGAAATTTCTCTTAAATTAAAGGAATAGTGTGAAAATGCGGTAAGTACAGAAATGCAACCTCCAACCCAGTAGTACAATTTCCTTTACCTTGTCCTTGGTTTTCCAAAACTGTTCATTTAATTTGGTGTCTTTTAGATTTTAGTGCCTGGGGACAAAGCTCTAATTTCCCCTTCCTGCTTTTGACTATCCTGGACTACCTTTGCTCACCTCTATTTCTCTCAACCAAACTAACTCTTTATTCCCTAGACTGGACGATGCATCCCTCTTTGGAGCTCCCATGACACCCCAAACATCCCCCTCTCTCAGCAATAATCATGTTACATAGCAGTGTGTTTTTCAACATGGTCCTCACACCACCTATGTTAGAGTCACTTTTGGTGTTTATTAAAACAATTGATTTTTGAACCCCACTCCTGACCTAACGCCTGAGAACATAGGCAGGAATATACATTTTTGACAAGCTCCTCATGATTCTGATGCACATAAAATTTTAATGTGTAGTCATCTTCCCTACTAGACTGAAGACTTTGAGGGGAAGGACTGTGTCTTTTATTATTGTTATATTTTTAATACCTGGCACAGTGTCTGGAACATTAGCTTGGCTAATGTTTATTGAATGAGTGTATGAATGAAAAAATGAATTATGAAAGTTTCCCTCTTGTACTCTGATCCCCACAGTGATGTTTGTTACTTCCTGGGCAGAAAAGCTTGGTTACTACTCCATTTGAGTTGTATTGATACTATTTTGCAAAGGTATCAAGGCTCCTACATAATTAATGAGCATTGTCTTCCTCAAAAACTCTTTGGCAGTTGTCTTGGAGAATTGTCTTTGGAGCACATGGCACCATTTTCAGTAACATATCAATCTTGTCAAACTTTGTTCTTTGAAGGTGGATTTAAAGTTCGATTATAGCCAAAAACCACTCAGAGCTAAGTCTACTCAGTAGAGTGGAGAATTAAACTGGGTTTGGAGTAAGCAATGAAGTTTGACTCTGAAGTCCCAACTTCTGAGCCAAACAGTGAAAAATGGCTTCTAAGATAGATACAACACGTTGACAAAGTATTCAGTGGGGGTGTGATGGACTCCAGATATTTATTTTAGATAATTTGGCTTTTATATAATCCTAGCAATGCCATGGACCTTAAGAGAAGTAATTGGCTACCTCTAGCTAAACCCAGCTGGACAAAGAGAATAGGACCTGTATTTAACATTTTCAAAGAAGGTGACTCCATAAGCTTTCGTTGTTGTTGCTCTACTTAATCTGTTCTCCACAACCTTTTCCGCCAGAAGATTATTTTATGTCTGCAATTTATGCTTGTTTCCACTTTTTATATTGTCTTATTGAAGAAAGCACAAAAAAATCAAACTAACGTTAAGCCTATTTGAGAATATGAAAGAAATTTTAATGCCACATTGAGGTTCTGGCTACTTGTAAGTAAGGGTAACTGCATCTGGATGTGTTTTTATTATACAATTCTATATGAATCTTTGGATGCAGTGAAATTCAGATTGCAGCAAAATCACTTATACATTCTTTTCAGCTAAAACACACTAGGTGAATTTTCTAAACTTCCATGGTTTACATATTAATATATGACTACCAAGATGGAGCAATCCATGGATGGACTTTTGAATAAAATCAAATATTTGATACCGCTTCCTTCAAGGAATGAAGAATGTCAGGCAGGTAGGTAAGAACCACTCCTACATTTATTTCTAGCTCCTGAAGCCAACTGCAGCCTTGGAGCCATTGACTGTATTTGACTGTATATTACAGGTTGGCCAGACTGATTGCCATCAGGTCAGGCAAAACTGCCTTTTACGGTGTAGTCTGCCAGCTTCAGACATATGCTGTGTTGTTGTTATTGGCTAGACTATTTATTAGACTATTGTTGGACTATTTTTTATCAAATGCTTTACCCCACGCCTGTTTGTATTGGGAGCTCTGGACCAATAGTGTCTCTCTTAGTGACAGAAATATGAGCATCTGTGGATTACACAGCCTCATCCCTCTCTACAATATCCCAGCCCATTTGAAATGCTATATTATGAATTAAATAAATATATATGTATTCATGAATTCTTGGTTGTCTCTTGCTGGAGTTTAATTGGGGTAAGACTAAAAGGAAGATGGCCATCAATTCTCCTGGAATTGGGTAAGTGACTAGGGGAAGCCAAGGGTCATATAATAGGTAGTGATCTGGAGAGAAAGGACCCACGGAGTCTGGAGCTCAAAAATCCAGTCAAAAAGACTTTGATTTCAGGAGCACGATATAGTCAAGAAGACCAAAGAAATGAAGGTATAAGATTCAAAGAAACATGACACATTCAGTTTTAGAGATTGGAGCAGAAGGTGAAAATTAAAGACCAAATAAAATCCCAGTGCTGGAACCCATTGATTAAGATTAGGATAGGACCAGAAGCGAGTGAGCTGATCTACTGTTAAAACACGTGGCCTGCAGGAGGAGACTGGGAGGGCTAGGAGGTCCCTCAAGGCTGGAATTGGGCATATTTTAATTGTATTTGTAGTGGCACTAAGACTAAAGGGATCACGGGATGTGAAGTGAATAAAGCAGGGCAGTCAAGGGCAGCAGCTAGAGAAGTGACTTGAAACAAGTCATCAGACCAGGGGCCTACAAGAACTACAGCCCAAAGGCAAGAGGAGTAAAATACAAAGGAGAAAAGAATTTGGAACATTGTGTGTTTAGTGGTTTAATTGAAGAGCAACCTAGGCAAATATCAAATATGGGACTATTACCCCTAGCTAAGATTTTAATATATTTTTTTTGTGTGATGATGTTTGGAAAGGCCATCTTCATTTAATGTGTCAGGACAAAACAGATACAGGATTCTTGATGTTTCCCTACCTGAGAAAATAAAGTTGGTCTCAGAGTTTCAGTGAATCTGAGCCTGTAGTTGGGAGGGAGGTGGTCTAAGTTATGATGGTTAGGAGTAACAGAGACCAAATAGGTTGTTACAAGGTTACTGGAAATGTATATAGCATGATAGCTAATGAGAATGACTCTCCTCCACAATGAATTTCCTGGAATAGAAGATTAAGGTGGTTTTCCTATACTGTTGGGCACAATACACAAATTACAATTGTGACTGATCTTGCCGGGTCATTCGAGCAGTTATTAATCACTAGTTATGTTCCTGGTACTCTTCTCATTTCTGTGGGGGGATATTAAGATGAAAAAAAATTCCTAACATTTATAATGGAGTACCCAATTCAATACTGCTTCTCAGATACTTTTACATCTATGAACTCAATGAGTTACTAGTGGTAGTTGACAAAGGGAGCATTTAGTAGGGACACCAGAGTGCAGTGGAAGCTCTTACCAAGATCTAGCATGGAAACTTGTACAAAGTAGGTGCTTCATAAATGCTGGTTGAATAGAATTAGAATCTGATAAGCAGAATCACAAGTAGGCCACCTCATACATTGTGAAGTTAGGTGAACTTACCAGCACCATGTGTATAATCCCTCTGAGGCACATATTCTTTGTCCAGGATTCCCATGACTGCTTCTTGCCACTGTTCCTTAAGGCCGGGCTCCTTTAAAGGCAACAATTAGAAGAACTAATAAATTAACTACCAATAATGTGGTAATGGAGGAATATGGGCAAAATTCACATAGAAAACAAGACATTTTTTTCTCACAAAACAAGAAATATTAAGAAGAACCTTCTAGGGAAAATGTTTTTGTTGTCTGACTTGGGACTGACAAGTTGGGGAGGGCAAGCTTCAGACCTCCCAGTTTAGAAGGGTCAGCTGACAATGTTCTGGCAGGTTAAGCCCCTGCCAAGGGAAATATTTTGGACCAAGAAGACTCTTTCAAAGGGGATATAGATGTCAACTGAGTCTCACAGCACAATGCCTGTGATCCTTCTAGAGCACAAGGTCTGGCCTTGTACACAGAATACAAAGTGGATCTGCTACTCTTCCAGCCAGAATAAAAGTCCCAGAAAATGGAATTTGGGCTTATTTTCCCTTTGATGTACAGTGATAAGAAAAAGCTACTATGATCAACACCTCTGTGTTCAACATAACTCCCTCAGTGATAAGGGAGGGTCATGAGATGGCCCAGAAATGTGGAATTCACAGTAAGCATCTGCCAAGCACATATGGCAAGTCCAAGTCCAAGTCCTGACTGACTCAGTAGGTAAAGATAAAATGAATCACTTTTACATTCAAACAGTTTATTATTTACACAGTGAAAGAAAAAGCAGTCAAAGATTCCAGCCCCGAATAGTCCTTGTCCCAAACAACCAAAAGGATGACACTGAAACACAAAAGACCAGAAGACTGCCAAGTGAGTTGTGGGATACCTCATTGCTAAGACGCCAATTATAGACTGCAGCTAAGTGGCTTTAGAGTCTGTAGCTCTATTCCAAGGGAAGTGGGTCAGGAAGTCTTGTACCTCATCAGAACCCAGGAGGAGGGAGGCAATGAAAAACTATCTCATGAAGCTTTCCAAGGGAGAAAAGGAGGCAAGTGGGAAATGATCTTGAAGCAGCTCCTCTCAGGCCTCCCATCCCTTGTGCTCTGGAAGGATCACAGGCATTCTGCCAAGACTCAGATTAGCTGTGGTTCAAGCCTTTGCCTGAGGGACCATTGTAGATATTGCCAGGTGGCTAGGGTGCCAGGATAGAGCTATTCTCATACAGAGGCTAGCTGAAGGTCCAGGTAACTTCCTCAGGGGAAAGCAAAAGGAAGTAAAGTCAGGGTCTTTTGAAGTGCCTCTTCTCTTCCTCCCTTCTGCTGACCTTCCATTCATGTCCTTTCATTCTTCTCAGCATTTTGGGAGTTGGGGGTGGGGATGGGGCAGAGATTAATTAATTAGGATATAAAATAATTAGGATATAAAATAAATTCAGGCTCTGAAAGATTCAGTACCAAGGCCAGAGAATTCCAAGGCCTGGATCTTTTCCTATCTCTGGCTCTTAGTTTTTCAGCTAGGAATTAAAGTGTATGGGTAGTTTCTAAGGTCCCTTCTAGCCCTAACAGTATGAATTACCATAAATGCAAATTTAGTGAATGTAGTGATAGGAGTCTGATGTGCATACCTACCCCAGGAATGTTGGGACATCAGGGCTGATCATCAGGAATCCTGCGACTGGGACAGAGAAGTGGATGACTTTAGGACCATCATCAGAATCCCTTTGGGGGTGACTATCCTTCCCCATACACACTTCACTTGGACCTCTCTTGCCAGTCCTCTACCACCATTACTTTTGAACTTTCTGCTTCAGCCTTCTTTCCCATCCTGCTTGATAACTGTACAAAATGCAAATACTGTGCTAGCTAGTGGTGTCTCTGTTTCAAATTTCAGGTCAGCCATCTGAGAGTCTTCAATGTGTACATGCAGAGAATTGCCAAATATATTCTACTTTCCAAGGGCAGAGCAGGTCATTTGATATAGCAACTAACAGGGGTCCTATGTGCCACCTTCTCCAATTATGGTCTTCCCAATCCAAATTCCCACAAATACATCCCTTAAAAGGCAGAGGGGAGAGTACTGGTGTAGCTACCACTCCAAGTTATCATTCCACCATTCATTTATTCACTCATTCAACAAGTATTTTATTGGTAGTCTCTTTGTGCCAGGTGCTGGAGTTCGGTGATGAATAAGACACATAATCCCTGCCCTCATGAGACTCCTAATCTAGAGGGAAGACAGAGTATCAACGAATTATGGCTTTTTGAATCATAGGAGCTATCATTGATTCGTTGCTTACAGTGTGCCTGGCATTATGCTAAGCACTTGAGATGAAATGATCCTTTCAATCCTCCCAGCAACCCTATGAGATAAAGACTATTATTGGCTCCCTCAAACATGAAGAGTTAATCCCTGCACCCATGCCCAGACCTGCAGTTTCCTATATGCCTGGTGAGCTGCCAGCTAGGGTCTTAGCCATGGCTGCATTGGGCACGAAGTAAAATTTAAGGCCCAGCACTGAGGAAATAAATGACCCAGTGCAGCAGCTCCTGAAGTCAGGGTGAACCAGGAAGGCCTTCTAGGTCTTTGCTAGACACCCCTAAAATTGCCCCCTGCAAGATTTTCCCATCCCCTTTTTCTCCCCTTTCCCTCCAGCACCCCACTGCCCTCCCTTTCCTACCCAGCCCCTCCCTCTGGGCCGCCTCTTCCCTGAGTCATTTCCCCTTCTCCGCCCCAAAGATCTTGGCTTTCTCTTGGAATCCCTTCCCCTCTGGCAGGAAGTAGAGGAAGGTCAAACTGGCTTTGGGAACCAGGTGAGTGTTTTCCCCAGTGAGGATGAGAAACGCCTCCCCACACCCCCCTGACCCCTCCGAATTCGGAAGGACTGGAAATCCTGGGAGTTCCCTTGAGCCGAGCGTGGGAGGTGCCACGCCTCGCCTGGTGTCTCCTGGGATGTAAGGAGGGAAGCGGTGGTCCAGTTGGGCGGGCCTGTGGGGCTGCGACCCGCTCCCGGGCAGTGCGCTCAGCGCGCGGGGGAGGGACCTCGCTGCCGCGAACCTGGGGGGCGTGGAAGGGTCGCCTTCAGAAGCCAGCCGTTGGGAGGAGAGAGAGGAAAAAGCTCCGAGCGGTGCATGTGGAGGGTGCGTGCGCGTGCAAGTGGGGTGTTACGTGTAGTTAGAAGGCATGCGTGTGTATGAAGGGGTGTAGAGAGGTGTGCGTGTGAGGAGGCGAGCGTGCACGGGAATGCTTGTGGTCGTGTGGAGATGTGTGGGGGAGATGCGAAGATGTGATTTACACAGGTGCAGACGAAGGAATGTGCGAGTGGTGACCTGGAGATGCGTTTGACTGTGGAGACTCACTGAGAAGCCCGTGGGGGATGGGCGTGTGTGCACGTGGAGGTGTGTGTAAGGGGATCTAGATTAATATGCATGCGTGCGCATGTAGTGCGTGCGTGCGTGGGGGCGCGTGCGTGAGGGGGGTGCGTGCGTTGGGTGGTGCGTGCGTGGTGGGGACGCGAGAGCGGGAAGGAAGGCAGACGGAGCGGAACGCGGGACCCGGGTGAGTGCGCAACTAAGAGTAAAGGTGTCCGGAAAAGCTCTTGGTGGCAGAGCTTAAAGTTAGGATTCTTAACCTCTTTTCGTTTTTCTTGAGGTTGACGGTAGGATGCACATATACCGGTTTGAAAATCAGGAGAACTGTTGACCAGTTGACCACCTCGTTTAAAAAAATGCCCATGGTTTGCACGTAAGCACAAAGGGTTCGTAGACTCACTAACGGTCATCTGTAGACCCTAGATTACGGTTTAAAAAGGGGAGAAAGCCCAAATACATTATGGTGATATCTGCCATTATGTGTTTTGAGTCTATGAGAGAAAATATGGAACAGCAGCTGTCCCCTGTCCTTGAGTTTGAGGCTAGGTTTGCTGCTCCTGTTGGATTTGGTGCCAGCAAAGTGGGGAGTGTAAAACGGGATCACTGCCCAGAGTAAGACTGCGGAAGGGTCCCTTGTGGCCTTCAGGATAAAGCTCGGCCCCTCCGTGGAGGATCACTAGCGGCAGGTCTTGCAGGCTAGTTCCTTGATAAGGTGGGAAAGTGGAGATTTGTAGTTGCTTCCTTGCGTGTTTTCCGCCACCTCCCTCACGCCCCCAACAGCCTGTGAGTGGTGTCAGAGAGTATGAATTTAAGGTTGGGACTTCGCTGGGTGAATGAATAGAAAGGAGACCAGAAGGAGACCAGTAGATTTGGGTTCTGATCCCATCTATACAATTAACTAAGTGTCACATTAAGCAATTTTCTTGATCTTCTTGTCCATCAGTTTTCTTATTCATTTATTTATTGAGACTGAGTCTCACTCTGTTGCCTAGGCTGGAGCGCAGTGGCGCAATCTCAGCTCACTGCAACCTGCTCCTCCAGGATTCAAGTGATTCTCCTGTCTCAGCCTCCCAAATAGCTGGGATTACAGGCGTGCACCACTATGCCTGGATAATTTTTGTATTTTTTGTAGAGACGAGATCTGTCCATGTTGCCTAGACTGGTCTTGAGCTCCTGAACTCAAGTGATCCGCCTGCCTCAGCTTCCCAAAGTGCTGGGATTACAGATGTGAGGCACTGCACCCAGCCTCACTCTCCTTATTTATAAAATGGTGGCTCACAGGGTAGTTGGAAGTTTAAATAAGACTATAATAAATTCCCAGAGCATGGGAAGTCTTTAATAAATGGCTGCATATCTAGAAATAAATAATATGTGTATACATTTTATATAGGTGTGTATATATATATTTGCAGAAAAGTTAAAAACATCTGAAAGAATGTCATAAACTGCTGATTTCTTTTTGGTTTCTTGTAGGCATACCTAGTTGTGCTGTCAGCCAAAGCGGACCAAGTTCATCCTATAAAGTCACACGCCTAAAGTAAGTGGGAATTTATTTGAAATTATTTGCAATGTTCAAGTAGATAATCATTAGTCCACCATCAACTCTTGCTTGGATTGCTGCCATGGACTTCAAGCCTTCACATTTGCCTGCTTCCCTCGTGTTCATGCTCCATGTTGCAGTCACAGTTATCTTTTCCTCTGAGAAGCAAAATAACCTACTGGTTTAGAGTATAGACCTTGGACTCTTCAGATCCCAGTTGCACCCTGCTCCACCACTTTCTAGCTGTGTGACCTTGCACAAATTATTTCATTTCTTTTTTGGGGGATTTCAACATTTTAATTTCTTTTTAATATAAGTCAGTTTTTTCAAGCTAGGAAACAGACTCAAAGTAAGACAATCTAGTCCTCTGGAGATTCAGGCTTTCTATCTTTAGCAGAATGACATCATAATATAAGGTGCTAGCAAGTGAGTTATAAACTCTAAATAATAACGTAATAAACTCTAAATAAGACAGTTATGTAATACATATTCATATGGAAAAACTTGTCAGGAGCTCTTGCCAGGGCCAGGAGATGAAAATAGAGCATGTTTTAATTACCAAATTGTAAGCTCAGTGAACATTTTTTGGGATGGGCCCGTAAAATCTGACCATTGTTATGTTAAACTTCTGTAAACTGCAGAATTCCTTAATCCTTAGTTAGCTTTGATTTTTGATCAATATCCTGAAGCTGAGCACAGTCTCAATGTAACTCTTCTCCCAAGGGCTGAAGTGGATGCTAGTCATCAAAGCTTGGAATGTCTATTTAGGAGCAACCCCTAGAAGTAATCCTGGTAAGCCCTAGAAGTAATCCTTTGGATGCATAGTAGGCTCTGTGCAGGTGGTAAAATCTGAACAGGAATAGGAGAATGTTAATGATCAGGACTGGAACTGCCCAGTCTGCCCCCACCTTGCTGATGTAGCCAGAAGGTGAGCCTATGATAATGAGAAAGGCAACAATCAAGAAAAAGCACAGTGGCAAGTGCAGTGGCCTTGTAAGGGATCTCAGGAGAGCTTTTCTTAAACTGAAGGTCAATGTAGCCATCACCTGTGCTGGAAAGCCTTGAGTATCTCACTTTACTACTGGGGATTCCAGCCAGGTTTGTGTGGGATGGCATCATAGCACACTGACACAGCTACAGTTGGAGTGCCACGCCAGGCTGCCAGTGCAACACTTTGCTCACAGTTGACAGCAGGGGCACTCAAGACTCTGCCACCTAAATGCCACCCAGCCCACCCCAGCAAGGACCAGTGCTCTGGAAGTCTACTTCACTTCTTTTAGAATCTGTTTCCTTATCTGTAAAAGGGGACAATGCTGATACCAACCTCAAGGGTTTTGTGAGGGATTGCAGAGATAATGTATGTAATGTGGCCCACAGTAATTGCTCAATAAATGGTAGATTAAAAATGGCAAGGGCAGTGAATTAGTCAGCAAGAAAGTGGTTGAAGTGATGCACCATGGCACCTAGACTGGGTAGGGATGGAAAGAAGCCATGAGGTGATAATGAGCTGGAGAATGGGAGAAATCAAAGGATGGGAGATCTTGATAAGAATGAAAAGTGGCTGTGAAATGACTCCTTGGTCAAAAATTTTTTTTAAAAAAGAAAGAGAATGAGGAGTGGGTAGTCTGAGAACCAAGAAGTAATTGGAGAAGGAGGTTGTAACCAGAGATTAGGCTAGTAGAGTTCAGAAATTCTAAAGTGGAGCAGCTCCATGCTTATTGGGTGGTCTAGGAAACTAGTGGTTAGCAATGGCATATAAAGTGGCATGTGGTCAGAGGTTGTTGAAGTAGAGGAGATCAAAGGGCGGTGAGGCTAGCATGTTCAGTGAGTCATCCACAGACATTGATGTTGCTTACATGATGTTAGGGGTTGAAATGGAAAGGAAAATGGAGCCACCGCCAAAGCCAAGGTCTATCCTAATTAAAGGAAGGCAGTCATTTATTTCACAAATATTTACTGAGCTCTAAGACAGACAAGAATCCTGCTGTCATGGAGTTTACAGTCTAACAGGAGTAACAGACATTAATAATTTTATTTATAAATAGAAAGCTGTAAACGGTGATAAGAGCTATGAATGAAAAGTAAGTGTTCTGTAAGTGCTATAATAGAAGGACCTCACCCTGCCTGGAATGTTAGGGGAGGCTTCCCTGAAGAAGTGATGAGGACTGAAAGATAAATTAGGGTAGATGGAGGTGGATGATGGGTGGGTGGAAGACATGTTCCCGGTAAAGGAAACAGCATATGCAAAGACCTGAAGCTAGAACATGTATAGTAATTTGAAGAACTGAAAGATATCTCTTATGACCAGAGCATATTAACTAATACTCTAGCCGTAGGAGAGTGCTGAGGCTGGGTGGCAGGCTTCCTTAAGGATTTGGGACTTTATACTACGAGCAATGGTAATATTTGAATGACATGATCATAATTAAAAATAGTCAGGCCAGGCACGGTGGCTTGCACCGGTAATCCTGGCATTTTGGGAGGCCAGAGTTGGTGGATCACTTAAGCCCAGGAGTTTGACACCAGCCTGGGCAACTTGGGAAAAACCCCATCTTTATAAAAAATGTAAAAAATTAGCCAGGACTGGTGGCACATGCTACTACTGGTGGCACATCCCAGCTACTTGGGAAGCTGAGGTGAGAGGATCACCTGAACCTGGGGAAGTCGAGGCTGCAGTGAGCTGTGATCATGCCATTGCACTCCAGCCTGGGTAACAGAGTGAGACCCTGTGTCAAAGAAAAAAATCAAACACATAAGTAAAGAGGATAAATTGTGAAGGGCCAGTTTATGTGCATGTTAGTATAGGGAAGTGTGTGTGTATGTATATGTGTGTACATAAAATATACACGTATAATATGTAAACACATATAATAGATGTATACATATATAATATATAAAAATGATACATACCATTTTACCAGTTTAAAGAATGTTGAATATACCATGGTTATATTCCAGTGTACATACATAGACATCCAACTAATTATTTTTTAAAAAATATTATTACTACTACAAATAGAGGTGGGGTGTCACCATTTTGCCCAGGCTAATCTCGAACTCCTGGGCTCAACCAGTCCTCCTACCTCGGCCTCCCAAAGTGCTCGGATTACATGTGTGAGCCACCAAGCCCAGCCCAACTCATTCTTGAGAGTTGCAAAGTATTCCATGTTATGAATGTATGACGACTTATTTAACTATTGCCTTATTGATGGACATTTAAGTTGTCTCTAATTGCATATTACTTTGCAACGTGCACTGTTCACAATAGCAAAGACATGGAATCAACCCAAATTCCCATCAATGATAGACTGGATAAAGAAAATGTGATACATATACACTGTGGAGTGCTATGCAGCACCCCCCGCCAAGAAAAAAGAATGAGATCATGTGCTTTGCAGGAATATGATGCAGCTGGAGGTCATTATCCTTAGCAAATTAATGCTGGAACAGAAAACCAAATACCGTATGTTCACACTTATAAGTGGGAGCTAAATAATGAGAACCGACGGGCAGAAAGAGAGAAACAAGAGACAATGGGTACGACCTGGAGGAGGAGGGTAGGAAGAGGGAGAGGATCAGGAAAAATAACTCTCAGGTACTATACTTAGTACCTGGGTAACAAAATAATCTAAACCAAACCTCTGTGACACGAACTTATCTGTATAACAAACCTGCACTGCACATGTACCCCAAACCTAAAATAAAAGTTGAACAAAATTGCAATATGCTGTCCTAGAAATTTTTTTCTCTAATATTATGTTTCAAATTTTATTTTTAAAATTGCAATAGGAATACACAAGGAATTACATGAGGAATGTATGAATATATTATTATAAAAATTTTAAAAATATAGAAACATGTAACAATGAGAGAAAATGCTTATATAGGCCTTACTGTGCCCAGCAAAACTCTAAATGCTTTAAAGAGATTAGCACATTTAGTCTTTACAACAATCCATGAGATAGGCACTGTTATTTTTCCATTTTACAGATAGGGACACTGAGAGCACAAAGAGGTCATTTAACTTGCACGGGATCATACAGCTGGTAATTGTTGGAGCTGGAATCTTAATCATCTCATTATTTTCCTTCACCTCTACCCCAATTTAATGCCTTACCTCAAATGTGATAATGGTTCTTCGTTTCATTTGCTATTTTATATACCTATATAAAACACATGCAAAATGTTAATTTTTTGTGCATTGGTTTGCTTTTTATGTATTAGATTAATACTGTGTTATCTTGCAACTAGCTTTTCCCATTTAACCTTGTGTCTTTGACGTTTTCCATATCTTTATTTTTAAATTAATAATATATAAGCATATTTTAATGGTAAAAGAGCAAAATAATACACAGGTACAGAGAGAGTAAATCTTCTAAGTTGCCTTTCCTGCCTACTCTCTGACATCTCACCAAAAAAATAAGAGCCCCAAAAACAAAACAAAACAAATCTAATAAACAACCAACTGTCCACAGTTTGGTGAGTGACCTTACAGTCTTCTTTTCATGCATTTTGTGCAAATAAATAATTATATATATATTGTAGTATGCTATATGTATTTTTATATAAGTATATAATATATATTTACTATTTATTATTCATCATATTGTTATACAGCCTCTTAATTTCTTGTTCATTGATTTAATTACACACATGATACATGAATACATTTTTCTTTTAAAACATTAGAGCGTTACAGGGAAGTTGAACACTTCCTTCCTTTGATCATCATTGATTTCCTCTGTACCTCCTCTGTCTCTGCTCACTCTTCGACTTTTCTCCTGCATCTTTTTTTACTCATTCACAAACAATTACAAACATGTCTGCATGTGTAGGGAATATATAATATTATTTAGCGGCTTTAAAAATACCAATTGTATTATGCTATGTGTATTGATTTGCTATTTGCTACTTTCACCCAACATAATGTCTGACAGCTTTTCATGTTAATACATATAAATCTATCTTGTTCTTTGTTGCATAGTATTCTACTATGAATACTATGAAAAATAATAGGATATTCTACTAGAATAAATAGGCTATAATTTGCTAGCCAATTCCCCATTGACATGGTTATTTCTAAATTTTTGCTAATGTAAAACCTGTTGTAATGAATATCTTATATGCCTCTCTTTCTTTTCTCCATTGACTTTTAAATACTACTTTTAGTCAATATTAGGTTCTTAGGAACACTTGAGTTTGTTTCATGATTCTCTGTTTGGTTCTATTGATTCATTTATTTATACCTGCATCCATGCCACAGTTTTCATTTCTGTATTTTTATAGTATGTGTGCTGTTGGCATTGAAGGACCCTCCTTATCTTCTTTCATTTTTGTGGTTAGTTTTACATATTTACTACTTTAATGAATTTTAAATGCAGATTATCATGCCCTTGTAGGATCTTATTAGCATTTTTACTTTGTATTTCATTGAGTTTACAGATTTACCCAGGGAGAGTTAGCATCTTTACATGAATGAGTCTTTCTTTATATGAATAAACATGGTATGGCTTTCCATTTATCCAAATTTTTAAGTCCTTTAGTAATGCTTCATAATTTTCTCTATAAATATTTTGAACATATCTTGTTTGTTTTGTTTCTAGATACTTTATTTTTGTTGCTAAGATCAATAGAACTTTTTCTTTCATTTCATAATACTATAGGAGTATAAGAAAGCTATTGATTTTTGTATGTTTTCTTGTGTCCAGCAACTTTACTTGTAAATTCTCTTTTTAATTGATTCTATTGGATTTTCTTGGTAGGAGAATAGATTATGTACAAATACTGATAGTTTTGTCTCTTTGTCTTTAGCCTGTATACCATGTGTACTTTTTGTGTTTTAATGCATTGTCTAGGACTTCCAATTTAAGATTGAATCATAGCAATACCAGATATCTTTATTTTATCCTTCCCGTTAATGGGAATACTTCTAAAATTTCATCAAGTATTATGTTTGCTGTGGGCATGTGGCAGTTACCCTTTATTAAGTTAAACAAACTCTCTTGAATTTCTACCTTTTTGAGGCTTTTTAAAAACAAGAATGGTCACGCCTGTAATCCTAGCAATTTGGGAGGCTAAGGACGGTAGATAGCTTCAGTCCAGGAGTTTGAGACCAGTCTGTGCAACATGGCAAAACCCCGTCGCTACAAAATACAAAATAAATAAATAAATAAAATTAGCTACGTGTGGTGGCATGTGCCTAAACAGAGGACCAGCTACTCGATGGGGGCTGAGATAGGAGAATTGCTTGAGCCTGGGAAGGTCAAGACTTCTGTGAGCCGTGACTGCATCACTGTACTCCAGCCTGAGTGACAGAGCAAGACCCTGTCTCAAAAAACAAAAAACAAAACAAAACAAAAAAAACAAGAATGGATGAAAAAGCAAAGCTTTATCCATTGCTTATTCATCTGTAAGTTTGACATATAGTTTTTCCCCTTTACATTATTAATGCATAAAATTGGATTGATAGCTTTAAAATTTTTATAAAAATTTCCAAATGTACATAGCAGTAAAATGTACATAACAGTAGAATGTACAATAAAACCCCCTGTGTACTCGTAACTCAGCTTCAGTAGCCATAAAAATTTTGCCATACTTGTTCCAGCTATCCTCTTTCCCTCTTTCATGCTGGAATATTTTAGGCGAATCAGGAATATCATGTAATTTTACTCCTTAATATTTCAGTATGCATTGCAAAAGAATTATAGCAAAAAGAACATCTTCTTAAATAATCACAATGCAATTATCACACTAATACCCTGTGAGTAATCTAATTTTTCTAATTGTCTGAAAATGTTTTTGCCATTGAGGTTTGTTGGAATCAGGATCCAATTGAGGTCACCTTATTGTATTATATCTCTTAGGTTTCTTTTAAAAATTTTTAAAAGCTGAAACCAAACAGTATCTCCTCTCTTTTATTTTAATGACATTGGCTTGTTGAAGAAACCTGGCATTTGTCGTCTAGACTGTCCCACATTCTAGATTTGGCTGATTGCTTCCTTTAGGTGTTATTTTACTTGTTTCTGTATTGCCTGCTATTTGTCATAAACTGAAATGTAAAGCTAAAGACTTGATTAGACTGGGTGGGGCGGCTCACCCCTATAATCTCAGCACTTTGGTAGGTATTTTGGGAGGTGGGTGGATCGCTTGAGCCCAGGAGTTCAAGATCAGCCTGGACTATATGGTGAAACCCTGTCTCTACAAAAAATGTAAAAATTAGCTGCTGTGATGGCCCGCGCCTGTAGTCCCAGCTACTTGGGAGGCTGAGGTAGGAGAATCACCTGAGCCTGGGGAGGTCGAGGCTGTAGTGGGCAGTGATCATGCTACTGCAGTCCAGCCGGGTCAACAGAGTGAGACCTTGTCTCCAAAAAAAAAAAAAAAGACTTCATTAGATTCCGGTTTTTAAAATTATTATTTGTCAAGAATATCTCATGGTTGTTACTATATACTCCTTTTACATAATTTGCAGTTGTCTCACTTTTAGTAATACTAAAAGTGGATTGAGGCAGTGACAGTCTGATCCCATCATTGTAAATTTCTCCAGCATCCTTTCACCTAATGCATTGCTTTGCCATTTATTTGATAATTGTTATCGGAATCAATTATTTCATTAAGGGTTTCAAAGTAATGATTTTCTAATTCTATCATTATTTTAGCATTCATCAGCTAGAATTCCTCTGTAAGAAGAGCTATTCCTCACCTACTAGGGTTATTTGATAAGCCTAAAATACAGTTTCTATGGGAAAGACACGGTAAATTCTTAACTCTTTTTCTTTAATTGTCAGTTTTCCAAGTAAGGAGTTAGTGCCGTGTTCCACATTGACATGTCTGTAAATGTTAAACCTTCCCTGCAGTCCTAGGATTAGCCTATTGGGGCATGATGAGTCTTTTTAAATCTACTGCAGGATTTGAGCAACTAGTATTTTATTTGGCATTTAAAAAATCTGTGTTTATAAATGAGATTGCCTATAGCATTGATCCTCAGTTGGGCAAAACTACCCCTCAAGAAGGCATTTGGAAATATCTGGTGCTTTTGGTTGTCACAGTTTATTGAATGTGTGTGTGTTGGTAAAGTCCTACTATAATTCAGTAAATGGTGACTAAGGATGCTAAATGAAGAATTGTCTCAACAAAAATGCTATTAGCACTCCTATGAAAAATGCTCGTCTGTAGTTCTCTTGCACTTGTCCAATTTTAATATCAAGCTTTATAGGTTTTTATATCAAGGTTCATATGTGAGATGGCCTATAATTTTCTTTCTCTTTACTTGTCAGTTTTGGTATTAAGATTATACCAGCCTTAGAGCTGCTTGGTGTCATTTACCATTTTTTTCATTTGGAAAAATTTATAGAAAGTTTGATTAATGTGTTCCTAGATGGTTTTTTCAAATACCAAGAAAATTTCTGGAAATTATGACTTTTAAGGTAGATTATTGATTGTCATACATTCTTCTATGATTAATTGGTCTATTTAAGTCTTCTTCATAGGCCAATTCTTGTACTCGTTTTCCTGGAAATTATCCGTTTCACCTAGACTTTCAAAATTATTGGAGTAAAAGTTACACAGTTTTCTTAAAATAATTTTTTAATGTCTTCTGTTTCTGTAGGTCAGTCCCCTTTCATATTTTTCAGATTATGTGATGTATTTATTTTAAATAGATTCTGACACAAACTTTTATAGTAGCAGAATAGAAAAATAAACATTTAGAAGACATGTCAGGCAATCAAGTTGTTAATTATGCCAGTTTGTATTTTTCACTGATCTTTTCTGCATTTCTATTTTATTTTAAATTTTACTTTAAGTTCTGGGATACATGTGCAGAACATGTAGGTTTGTTACATAGCTATACATGTGGCATGGTGGTTTGCACGTATCAGCCCATCATCTAGGTTTTAAGCACCGCATGTGCTAGGTATTTGTCCTAAGGCTCTCCCTTCCCTTGTCCCCATCCTCCGCCAGGCCCCAGTGTCTGATGTTCCCCTCCCTGTGTCCATGTGTTCGTATTATTCAGCTCCCACTTATGAGTGAGAACATGCAGTGTTTGGTTTTCTGTTCCTGTGTAAATTTGCTGCAAGTGATGGTTTCCAGCTTCATCCATGTCCCTGCAAAGGACAAGAACACATTCTTTTTGTGGCTGCATAGTATTCCATGGTATATATATGCCACATTTTCTTTATCCAGTCTGTCATTGATGGGCATTTGGGTTGGTTCCAAGTCTTTGCTGTCGTAAATAGTGCTGCAGTAAACATATGTGTGCATGTGTCTTTATATTAGAATGATTTATAAACCTTTGCGTATACACCCAGTAATAGAATTGCTGGGTCAAATGGTATTTCTGGTTCTAGATCCTTGAGGAATCACCACACTGTCTTCCACAATGGTCAAACTAACTTACACTGCCACCAACAGTATAAAAGTGTTCCTATTTCTCCACAGCCTCACCAGCATCTGGTGTTACCTGACTTCTTAATAATCACCATTCTAAGTAGTGTGAGATGCTTATCTCATTGTGGTTTTCATTTGCATTTCTCTAATGACCAGTGATGATAAGCTTTTTTCATGTTTGTTGGATGCATACATGTTTTCTTTTGACAAATGTCTGTTCATATCCTTTGCCCACTTTTTGATGAGCCAGTTTGTTTTTTTCTTGTAAATTTGTTTAAGTTCCTTGTAGATTCTGAATATTAGATCTTTGTCAGATGGATAGATTGCAAAAATGTTCTCCCATTATATAGGTTGCCTGTTCACTACGATGATAGTTTCTTTTGCTGTGCAGAAGCTCTTTGGTTTTATAAGATCCCATTTGTCAATTTTGGCTTTTGTTGCTATTGCTTTTGGTTTTAGTCATGAAGTCTTTGCCCATGCCTATGTCCTGAATGGTATTGCCTAGGTTTTCTTCTAGGGTTTATATGGTTTCAGGTTTTACATTTAAGTCTTTAATCCATCTTGAGTTAATTTTTGTATAAGGTGTAAGGAAGAGGTACAGTTTCAGTTTTCTGCATATGGCTAGCCAGTTTTCCCAGCACCATTTATTAAATGGGGAATCCTTTCCCCATTGCTCATTTTTGTCAGGTTTGTTGAAGATCCAATGGTTGTAGATGTGTGGTGTATTTCTGAGGTCTCTGTTCTGTTCCATTGGTCTCAATATCTGTTTTGGTACCAGTACCATGCTACTTTGGTTACTGTAGCCTTGCAGTATAGTTTGAAGTCGGATAGTATGATGCCTCCAGCTTTGTTCTTTTTGCTTAGGATTGTCTTGGCTATACGGGATCTTTTTTGGTTCCATATGAAATTTAAAGTAGTTTTTTTTTTTCTAATTCTGTGAAGAAAGTCA